>CM075779.1:37217810-37237810 GCA_037974665.1 Ehretia macrophylla | reverse complement strand
GGCAGGAATTCCTTTAAAATTGGGAACCTACGGGTTTTTAAGATTTTCAATACCCATGTTTCCCGAAGCGACACTTTGTTCCATTCCTTTCATTTATACTTTTAGTGCGATTTCTATAATATATACTTCCTCGACCACTTTAAGACAGATCGATCTTAAGAAGATCATTGCTTCCTCCTCAGCAGCTCATATGAATCTGGTGACTATTAGTATGTTTAGTCGGGCGGCGGCCGTTAGGTCACCTATTTTGAGTTATGGACACACAAGGTCAAAACATGTGTGCCAGGCATGCGACCCATCAACCTACTGGCAATGGGGGAGAAAACATAGCATGTCGCAATAAAAGCTTGATTCGAGGCGTCAACAAAAAACTGCTGTCTGTTCCAAAAACAAATGCCCCTTAGCGCCACAGGACGGGAGTGGGGGACGGCCCTACGCGCAGGCAAGAGCAGCACCGGCTCTACGAAGTCAGAATCAAATCTTTCTGTTGGCTTTCCCAATTCATTCGTGAATAAGAATTCAATGGCGTGAAGCGAGTACTTGTAGCTGTTTTGCCTGCTTCTTATTATGGCGGCTATGTTTTCGTGGCGAAAATGTAGAAAAGCGATATGAATGCGCTATTTTCAAATCGATTGATAGATAGTCTGATCAGTTCTGATGGATCGAAAAAGATAGAGAGGGAATCTATCAAGAGTAAGGGGAAATCTCTTATTTTTATGTATTGATGAGACAACTATCTATTCTTGATCCATCAGAAAGAAATCGATATGTATCTGATGGAGTCTACATCGTACGTAGAGTGCCCAAGCGCTTTTTAGGCCAGCTCAGTTCTCTTATCCATCCCATCGATCCAATGCATTGGGCTCATCTCATGGAGGGAAAAGCCAAAATGTAGTTGTCTTGTTTGCCACCTCGACACATTCCCTTCTCTCCCCAGTATCGTCCCACACAGAAAGAAAGAGCACAGAGCCCAGCCCGACCTGTAGGTCTGCTAACGTAAAACGAGGAGTTGAGCCTGAACTGGCGAACCGAAGTCACTTTCGGAACCATACTTCCTACAGCTAACATGTGTCCAGTCCAGCAGGAACACGCAATCCAAGCGAACGTTGGCTGCTATACTGAATCCCCTGCTGGTCATCGAGGACCAAGTGGTAAGGCCATGATCTACAGGGGAACTGATCACTCATTCTTCCATTGGGGACAGGTGCACGAACGACAACTCCAAACGTCACACATCTGCCACCTACCTACCGTTTAGGTGGCACCAGTGAGATCCAGCTAAGTTAAGGAACTTAGTGTCGCAGCTGCTCCACTCTGCTACGGTCTCATGAACTAAACTTTGTTGACTGCGCTGTGCCATGGATTAGTTTCGGGGCGGGGAGCGAAGAGAGACCAGAAGAATGATTCATTTGGATCAACGAACTTTTTCAGCCGAAAAACTAAGAATCAATGGAATGTCTGTCTATCCATAAACATCTATTATATTTGTATATCTAGGGGATCTCTCTATACATATAAAAGTGTTTTATGGCATGATATGATCGCCTAGCCGTAGCCGCATATCAGTTGCGCTCAATATGCGAGATTTCTGTTAAATCAGATCTTTTGGGAAGTTTTTGGACCTAGCGAAAAGGACTCTAAGACTTCTCGTAAGCAAGCGCGAGAGAAGCAAACAAAGTAGAAGGGAGTCGCCAGAAAGAAGCGACGAGGAAGCGAAGATGTCTACAAAGCGGTAGCTTTCCCTGATCGATTAAAATACAAGAGTCATCTACTTTGATTCAAAAGAAAGGCGAAGGGTTTGGCAACAAGCAAACGACTTTCTATCATAGTTGCAAGGGTTCCAAACCTTAACTACTTAAGTACCAAAGGCTGCTTTCGGTTGGTTTCATAAGGGGGCTGTTCACTACAAGCTATCAGCGCTCAGCCCTGTCTTAGATTGAACGTTGACTAATCTTATTGCCGTTCAATCCCTAAGGCGGGTTTCCGCTGAGAACAAAATAGTGTTCGTGTCCAAAGGTGAACAAAGCCCTAGCTTATAGAGTTCGTTGCTTTTCCCAGGTCGAAGAATGGCTTATACTGCTTGCCTTTGTTTGATATGCTCATTTAGTACTAATACAAACTAAAACTAGACCAAAGTGGAAGGGCCACTATAGAAGCTAGAAGTAGCTAGCCTATAGTAGTCGGCCTAACTAAAGCGTCACGACAACATAAAATTAGCCTTATGAATCGAATCTTAAGTAAGGGGCTTAGCCCGCCCGCCTACCAATCAAAGAAGCTGAGAGTAAGGGTAGCTCTTCGAGCTTCCCTTCATTCGCTTCGTGGGAGCCGCACAACACATAGTTGGAAGTCAGAGGGCCCATACTACCTGCCTAACCTTTTGCTCCGAAGGACCGTAGATCGGAAAGCGCCTTCTAAACCACCAAAAGATAAGGGAAGGGGCCTATGTATTTGCATGACCCTTGTAGATTTAACCCTATCTACACCCGAAGCCACTCCCCTAGCGGTCCTGCCACCACACCGTAGAATAGAGCTCGTGTGAAACCTTTGATTTCTGGCGTAACAATGGTAGAACGTAACAAAATATTATGGCCTAGGGGCTGAAGGTACAGTAAACTCGGCCAAAACATGACACCCGAAGGGCCCGGCACGCGCAATCCTATCTTATCCGAGTCTGAGTTTACCCCTTGCACTTCGGACAACCGTCTGTAGCATCATAAGGAGGACCTCTCTTTCGAGGTAAAAAAAGACTAAGGTACAAAGGAGGTTGGTCTTTCTCAACATAGTGTATAGCATGAAAAACCTTTCGATACAAGCCCTACCAACCCCGTTCACATGAAAGAAAAAAGGAATCATTGCTTCTATTCTTTACCTTTCCCGAGGGGGAAAGAGGGTCTTATGGAGGGAGGGGGAGGGGAAAGGCTTGGGCCTACCTATCCCGATAGGACCCCATACAAGAACGGGAGCTGTTGAGAGGTTCCATATTGCCGAGACGAAGGGCAGCACTTCTGTACGTGATCGTAGTATGTCACCTCGTCTTGTCCCCGCTACATTAAAGAACACCTATGCACTATATTCCGGTTCACTGATAAGGAAGATAGAGTTGGGGCGGGAGTCTACGATGTGATACTCAAGTATGACCAGGGGAGATACATGCTAACTATGGGTTTGAAGCAGGAACCATTATTATGTAAATAATTTCGGGGGGTTACAGATCTTTTATACTACCATCGATCAACAGAGCGGAACGACCAGAAAAAGAAGTTAAGTTAGAAAGCTGTATGATAGGTGGTAACTATCTTATACGGTTCGGGGGGTAATCGGCGTACTCCGATCAGTGGGGAGGAATCTTTGGCTCTATCGAACATACAGGGAATTAGAGGTAGCATTCTACCGATGTCAAGTCATGGACTGGTTTCTTCAGCCCTTTTTCTATGTGTTGGTGTTCTATATGATCGACATAAGACTTGACTTGCTAGATATTACGGAGGTTTAGTGAGCACCATGCCGAATTTTCCTACCATTTTCTTCTCTTCCAGTTTGGCCAATATGAGTCACCTGGTACTAGCAGCTTTATCGGGGAATTTCTCATCTTAGTAGGAGCTTTCCAAAGAAATAGCTTAGTAGCCACATTAGCAGTGCTTGGGATGATTTTAGGCGCGGCCTATTCCCTTTGGTTATATAATCGTGCGGTTTCTGGGAATTTAAAACCCGATTTCCTCCATAAATTCTCCGATCCAAGTGGCAAAGAAGTTTTCATATTTATACCTTTTCTTGTTAGAGGGGCGACCGTCCGTTAAACTATCAAAGAAAAAAAGGGTAAACCAATGGGATCATGACATTGTAGGTGCTTGCAATGGGACGGATGTGACTTCCTTCAATTGGTTTAGGTGGTATAGCCCGTTACAGAAGTCCTCATTTTTTTTTTATCCAGGGAGCCAAAGCTTGACTTTACTAAACTAATAAAATAAGGCTCGCGCTAGGGAAAAGACAGGGGGCAACCATGCATGGTACTTCTCGACCTTCTCTCCTAGGGACAGTTGAACGAGCGACTCATGAATGCTGCCAGGTCAGATGAGCCAATAACTCGAATGCGTTCGGTCTGTTTTTTGAGCAAGAATCACAGCCTTACCTTATCTTCACCATGATACAGACTCCAAGTTCTTTTGGCAGAGGACGAGGAGATTTATCATCAATATGATGATGTGAATGGAAACCAGAAGCATGACTGGGGTCTTCGTGGTCTAAGATAATGAAACCATCAGTAAGAGTAACGTAAGCATGAGACTTTTTGGTAGTACCAGTGAACCAGATGGCCGCGGCGATGGAATCTGGGACGGAGGACTTGTAGTATCTCTCTAGATCTGGCAAAAGTGAAAGAACCCCTAACATATTATGGCGTCAGCAATGGGAGGGCCCCAGCAGAGAGAAAAGTCAGGATAAGAAGCGCTTCACCCGCCAAGCAGGCGACAGGAGTAGCGGGCAAGTGCTTGGTAGGCCAACAGCCCAGTGAACCGGGCGGGGCACTTGAAAAAAGGGGGGTACACTGAGCAAGTACGAGAAATTGGCCCTGCTCCACTTTCTTAAAAGCAAGGACCACTACGGGAGGTCAAACCAAGGACCTATGGAAGTCGGAGCTCGTCTCCGGTCAATATTGGATCAAACAATAGGGGGCCATAGTACTGACCTCTTTTTTTATTGATTCAATACAATAGGGGAAAAGATCGTACAGTTCCCTACCGAGACAAACTCTCAACGGATCCTCCGCGCGCTGGGCATACCTCTTCCGTGCATCTTTCTCGTGGCGGGAACAGAACAACAGTGAAAGACCCGGCCGATCGGCCCAGGGCTTGAGGGCGAGCTTTATTTATTTAAAAGAGAATGGGAAGTGAATTGAAGGGCTTTCGTTTTTGTTCTTGGTTTGGTTTGGGCCCCTCTCGGTCTTTTTCATAGTTGAGAAGGGGGAAGGAGTCTAAATCAATGGACATTAATGAACCATCATTGATGGACGTTGCACATGACACGATCAATTCGACTCAAGGTCTGGCGCTAATAGAAGTTGCTTACTTTCCTAGTAGCGAAGGAAAATGGTAGGCTTTTTTCATAGGTTTAGTGGGCGGGTCTCATGAGATCTATGCCGGCCATCGGAATCAAATGAAGGTTGAAGGACCATTCGATTCATTAAGGGGCATAGCGGCGCCTTTGCCTGGCGCCATTCCCAGACCTAGCAGTAGATGTGCGGGCCGTGCCTGAATTCAGACCGGACCAGACTCTTCTTTGTTTGAGCTGCTCCACGCACGATCGGACGTAGAGCCACTAAGAGCTGGCAGACCGGGCCCGGCGCAGGTTTCAAATCCGAAAAGTCAAGTCTCGATCAACCTAGTGCACCAACCGCGTGGTACGATGGGTACTGAAAGTCCTAGCGGGTGATGGCCCACCCCACCCAAGAGCGCTTATGTCATAGGGGAACTTATGGCTAGAAACAATCCTTATGGTTTGTTTTGATATCCGATAGGAATAATAAGAATCAAATGCCAGATTGGTTGGTGAGTCTAGTGATAGGAAACTATCTAGCTTGGTTCGGAGAGCACTTGTTGGTTTAAAGATTTTTTTGTTGCTAAATGGTACGGCCTAAATGCTAAACTATTGACCTTACTTGTTTGGATGGGTGTTCACCCCAAAGTGTTCCCGGACTGCATGCATACATCCGTAAGTAACTTAGTGCAACATGGGAAATTTCATTGAGAGGAATCAGCAAAGAAAATAAAAAGATTGGCTAAGAGCTGAGCCATCTTCTTCCCTACCTCCTTGTAGATTAACTCTTTCTTTCCCCTTTGATTTGTGACAGCTACTCATACGTGCCATCCCCGCTTCCTCCTTGAAGGTGTAAGGAAGAGCCTATTCATGTGCAGTTCCTTATTTCAAAATGGACATATTATATTAGACTCTAATCCCATATTCTTTCTAAGAAAGCCTAACCTCTTGCAATGGGCAGAATCGACAAAAGAAAGAACCAAAGTCCTTCTTTTCTTGCAACATCCGATTCGTTCACAACTGATTGATTCAATAGCAGCTTCTTCTAGAGCAAGCAAGTGACATCCATATCAAATCCTCCAGAAGTTTTATGCTCAACAAGAAAGTCAAAAGAAGTGGCCCAGCACTATTGCTATTGATCGGACATTAATAATTGCATTGCCTTAATTGGAATAGTCTTATCAGTCTTAGAAGGAAAGATAGTTGGCTAGGGAATGGGCATTAAAGCCCTGCCCCCTCTTCCGCTTAACACACCAAAGATGGAAACTGTTGGGATTGAATCTGCCTCTTCTCTTTTCCTTGAAGAAGCCTTATTACTACAACTATTTGTTAATTAAGGTAGGAAAGTCATCAAGGAGTTATGAACTCGGAAATTAACGTCTAATAGGAGCTAATCAAGTCCTTGTTTGCATAGTAAATGGTTTTGGCGGAATACGGTGTTTGAAAAAATACGGTCTTTGACAGGAATAGACTTTATCTTCTCTGCCGATAGTGGTGTAAGAAATGATGAACGTCCAACCTAGAACCCTGCTGCACTGCAGGCCTATAACCACCCTGCTGTACCGAAGGCCTAAACACTCCCTGCTGACCCTGCAGCTAGAAGGGCCTCTTGCTAGGTTGACTAGACACAATCTGTTCCCCCTTTCTCTTCTCTAACCTAGAAGCTGCATCAAAGGCCTCAGTAAGTATATCATACTGATTCAGGGCCATCGCATCCTGAATCTCGGGCCTCAAACCCAACACAAACCTAAGAGTCTTGCGCTCCTCGTCAGCCACAAACTCCAGTGCATACCGAGACAACCTAGTAAAAGTAGCCTCATACTGTGCTACTGAAGCATCTCCCTAAACTAAGGACATAAACTCGGTTTCTCTCTTCTTCCGTGCAATCCTCGGGACATACTTCGCCCGGAAAGCTCTTAGAAAGGTATCCCAGACATACGGAATACCCTGGGTCTCCCAACTAGATTTCACCGTGCACCACCACTCCTCTACCTCATCATCAAACATATAAATGACAAAGGTGACCTTTCTTTAATCAGTATAATCCATAGGGTCAAATATTTTCTCCACTTTACTAATCCATGCCTCAACTTTTCGATCATCTGGTTCCCCCTGAAACCTCGGTGGATAGTACCCTAAGAACTCCTTCAGTGTACCACGCCCGTGGTATCCACCCTGTACGTTCAGTAACTGTGCCTGCAAAGTCTGAGCTTGGGCAGCCTGCCTTGCTAGCAACTGTGCTTGACCGGCCATAACCTTAGTTATCTTATCCATAGTTGCACCGAAACGATCATTATCTCTTTCTCTGCCCGGTGCCACATTTCTCGGAACCTCATCAACTGCTTCGGGCCTACCTCTCGTTCTTGGTCTACCAGTCATTCTACTAATCAAAGAGTTAGCACATGTTATAGCACGTAAACAGGCTATAGACAATTATTAGCAAATAAACAACAATTCACATAAACACATAAATCACTTAAGTATCAATCACATAAACAAATTGATCACATAATCACATATGCACTAAAACACATAATCACTTAATCATTTAATCATATTAACAAATAGTTCACTTTTCTTTCATTTCATACGTACTTTCATGCTAAGACCATTACTCACATTCCAAGAATACCCCGGCTGACAGCTAACATGTGCTCTGATACGACTTAAATGTCATGCCCCAACTCGACCCCACCTATAATCAGTCAGGACGTAACGGAATTTCGGTAGTATAATGACAGTAATTAAGACACCGAGGCTCTAAACCAACCTCTCAGAATATCATACAACCAAACTCCTCAACCATTCAACAATCAACTCCTCAATTAAGTTAACAACATACAACATAACCATACTATACAATAATCATACTTAGTTATACGCCTCCGTTCCAACATAATACCTTAACTTTAATATACAATGCAAAATAGATTGAACCAACCTAGTAACTTAATCATAACAAAAGGAAGACTACTAAGTTAGCATCATTTAGTTCATTATCTTTACTACAACTTATACATCATAAACTGCAAAGTAAATAAAAGCTAACTAGTTTAATATACAAGATAATAGAGTATACAACATCTCAAGCATCAAGGACAAGACTCTGGCACATAAGACTCATCCACGAAAGGCACATTTTTCTCTTCAAGAGGCACGTACCTGTAGTCTTGCTCAACAACACCTATAAGCATGCAATAATAGAGAGTGAGCTTATATAAAATAAGCTCAGTGAGGATCCGATAGATCTCTAACAGTATTTACTATACTCCTTGGAAATGATCATTTTAGCAGTAAACACATAATCAAACATCAATAACAATATAAACATATAACTATAATAACCAATCAATAAAGGATACTCTAGTTGGTGTAGCTTCAAACTCCATCACGATCTCAACCGTTCTTCTTATAACTCCCCATTACTTATGCACCCGAGGTACCTCACTAGCTCTTCCCTCCATGACACCTCCGTCATGTGAGCTGGGGGAGCCTCTGGCAGTCATGCTGTTATCAACTCGACAGTCCAACGCTGCCCGAGAGGTGGCATACACATACTAAGACTCAGCAATAATAATAAACATCGCATCACAAGAGGACAACCTTTTCCGTTGACTATCTCCCGGTTCATCAATAATAATCTTTTCATCAATATAACTCAAATAATCAATTAAACAATAAACAACTAAGTTAGATAACAAAGTAGGCCATCCAACTTAACATGCATTAAACACACAATCAAACCCTAGTCTAACCATTAGCAACTCACAATTCAATCACTCAAATACCACCCAATCAACTAAAGGCATAATTCAACATTTTAAAGAAAGACAACCTAAACTTCAAATAATCATATCTTATATTTCACTAATCCAAACAACTCCAAATTAGTTTCTATCACTCATCCATTCGAGCAACTACATTAGCCCTCTTGGAAACCAACCAAAACACATCAAAATCAAGCCCAACAACCCTAGAACCTCAATGCGTCAAGGCTGAAATTTCCGGACTTTCACACCAACATCGCAATCAAAAATTCGGCATTATAACAGCGCTACCACGTAATTAACAAACTTTTAGAAATCGATGGCAATCGATTCCAACCGTTACAACTCAAAATATTCAACAATTGGCCAATCTATCAACTTTAAATACCCAAAAATAAAAATTTATGCTACAACAGTTCAAATCTTATAAGAATACATATAATCGATCCTTAGCATGCACTGAGCAATAATATAACTTCAATTAACATTCTAACGGTTCAAAATGCAATTATAAGCAAAAACATAAAAAATAACTTTTGAGATCTAGAATTTTTCTCTCACCTTTGATGTGTTTTGAAGCTAGAAAGATGCTCAGTGGATGCTTAAATGGTGGAATCAAGCTTTGGTTGATGGAAATTGGCCTTGAATTGCAACTTTTAATGAAAAATTTGCTTAAAAAAATGTTGAAAAAGCTCACAAACAAGGCATGGAGTTTCGGCCACCTTGTGTGTGTTTTGAGTGTGTTTTGTGTTGTTTCAATTGTGTGTTGATGCATATAAGTAAAGGTCAAACAAAAATAAGAATGATCAAGGTTAGTTTTTAGTCTTTTAATTCTATTTCCTAGTCTTTTAATTCATTTTATTGACTATTTCTTGCTCAACTATTAAATTAACACCTAAATTAATTATAAACATTATATTTTAGGTGACAAAGAGTGTTATATTAAAATAGTTTTACCCCAGTTGACTTAAAACTCATTTTCTTGCAAAAGAAAGTGTAAAAATCTTTAAAATTCCAAAACCAATTCGAAGTCCGTTTTAATCAAACACGGGTCTATTAATACTCGAGGACTAGATTTTAAAATGTTTAAAACACCCCTGTAAAAATTTTAGCGGACAAGTGTTCAAAAATACTATTCACCAAAATCGACGATAAAATTTCTGATTCCGTTTTTGATAAAAATTTCATGAATGCACACTTAGCATGTATGAGGAGTATTAATCACATATTTAGCACATTCTAAGTCATATAACACATAAACAGGTCAATTCACACAAAATGAGGTAAAACATGCAAATCGAGATACAACAAAATATGGGATCTCACAAAGGCCAACTGAGAGGGGAGAACGAATGGCTTAGGAATCGACTGATTCTGAGTAGACTCGTGGAACTGCAACTTGGATTATCGTAGAATAAGAGGAGCCGTCTTAGGAAATGACTTAACTTAAAAGACAGTTGCTGCCGCTACGAGGCGAGGGAGCAACTTGTCTGGTCTTGCGGTGCACTCATTCCCGTTACAAGATGAGGCCCCAACTTGACTCGAGACCAAGACTCCTTACAACTCGCACTAATAGCGGCACTGAGCGGCTGGAGATTGATTGAAAAGGCAGCCCATGCGCCCCTCTCCCCCCTAGCCGCCTACCTACTCGTGTTCGTAGCTCGATTGGAGGTCAAGACTGTGGTCCGGTGGAAAAACAGAAGTCATCCATCTCAAGTGATACGTGAATTTCTCAGTAGTGCTTCGCCACTACCGTAGTTAGCGGAAATAGCTTAATGGTAGAGCATAGCCTTGCCAAGGCTGAGGTTGAGGGTTCAAGTTCCTCATTTCACTCCTGGCTTCATCATTTAGTGGTAACGAGTAGAGTGCATAAGCCCCTTTAGAGATAGGGGTGAGCAGCAAGCAGCCCCTTGTATAGGGTTCCAAACTAGATAGGCAAGCCAAAACCTACTCCTAACAAGTTGCTGGCTTTTCATCAGCCGTTGCACGCTAGCACGCTTCTCTTTTTCAACAGGCTTCTTCAAATATCCCATAAAAGTAGGGGCCATAACTAGTTATGGATAGTTAGCGAGCTAGCGTTTTCCCTTACTATACAAGGGGCTGCTAGTTGTAGTGCGTAGTGTACTAGTGAATAGGAATAGCGAATTAAGATTCCTAATGACGGATGGAGGCTGAGGATAGAACATGTTCGGTGCCTTGCTCCTGTCTCCTTCGCCGGAGACTGAAAATGATGGGAATCCTATCAATAAAGAAGAGGCATAAACATTGCCTCTCACTCCAATCCGTCTTCTCTGGCCTCCCCAACACACTCTTGATATGAAAGAAAGCTCCTGCTATAGAGAAGAGATCTAAATTCTGGGTCCCCTCGATCACCCTCCCTTGAACTTGAACTGGTCGAGAGAGATGAACCTGCACCACATTTTATAACCTTCGAATCGAAACCCCCAACTAGAGATGGAATTCTAGAACCTAAAAAACTGAGTTGAGAGCTCCGTGACTGGTTCAAGAGAAGGTCCACAAATGATTGATAGGTTATTCCCCCCTATCCGTCTCTTGATCCCTCATTTCCCTAATCCGTTGTTACTGATTCATTCAAGGCATAGACTGCCCCTTGTCTTATTAGCGCAGGTGTTCATCAACGATGAAAGCCGCTGAACTTAAGACTCGAGTTGAGAAAGATAGGCCCCTGGGAGGGCTATTAGGGACTGGGGAAGACGGGTGGATTATAGAGCTAGGGGCAAATCGAAGGTTTGTCCATTGGGATTGGGCATGGACGAGCCTCGACTGGGCCAGCATTTTTGAAAAAATGACAAAATCAAAACTTCTCCCATCGCATCATTAACTGGTGTAGGATTAAAGATAAAGTCTAGGGTTCGAGTCAAATAGACCTTCTCTCTCATCTCAGGGTGAGGCAAGGAATTCAATCAAATCTTTTATGCCAGCCCAAACTAATTACTATTTTTGGAAAGGAAAGAATGCAGGGAACAACTCTTTCCTTTCCACTGGTTCTTGAAAGCTATCAATCCCCACTTCTCCCTCTCGCATCAGTTCTGCATGAGATGATGAGCCCATGCAAAATTTTTCTCTTTTATTGGCGCCCGATAGGTAGGCTATTAGATTGAGTCGAAAGCCTACCAACACATAAATATTCCAATTCGAGCGAGAGCCCAAACGGGGGAGGCGAGAAGATCTTGATCGAAAGCTCCACTGTTCTGAATAGTGAGAAAGACTTTTTAAAATTAGATCAAATCGATCGAGAGTCTCATCATCTGTTAGGTAGGCCAACCGACCAACCGAGTTAGGCTGGGCGTCCATGTCACAAAACCTTTCTGACGCCAAGAATCCCATTATTAATCGAATCAAGGCGGATCTATTTCATTGGCAAATAAAAAATCTATCATTTTAACATTCAGAAAAAAAACCTAGAAAAGAGGAAGAGTCACTAAGACAAGAGCTAGGTAAGCAAGCAAGAACGAAAGGTGCAAAAAGGCAAACATTTCCATTGAGTAACTGTAACTGCTATGCTTTACAATCAATAGTTCTTAACCAACCCTTTCTCGCCAAGCTTTTTAAAGCTTTAAGAGAGAATAGGGACTAAGGTGGACCTTCGCTTGAAACTAAATTGGACCCGGACTTTCTTTCTTCTCCTGTGGAGTCCTGAGAAAGTCACCGGCGGCAGGTTAATACTGTTCTCCTGCTGCTGATTTGGCCTTGCATTAATTCAAGAGCCTTCTTCTTTAGTCTAGGATTCTAAATGATAATCAAATCAAAGGTATGAAGTAACTCGACTGATAATGAGAGCAAGGTAGATGCTCGACCAAGGTAGAATATGCTCAACCGATAAGGCAAGGAATGGAGTTGGCTGGGTGAGAACAAGAAGTGGTTGTCGTTTGGTGGCCAATAGCTCTACTAAGCGAAGAACCACTCGTTGCCTTTTCTTCGCGAATAACATGTGCAGGTAGCCTAGGAGAAAAGAAGCAAGCTACCTCCGCCTACATCTCATCTATATCTATAGGCGGCAATGGTAAGAGCTGGGTTGCATGGTAATTGTATCGGCGGTCGGGGCCAGCGCTACACGTTCTATCTAGGTTCCACTCTTATGTATGTCCCACCTCACATAGAAGAAGGGGAACCTCTTTAATAGAAGAACCCGTGTGAGTGGGAAGGGATTGAATCATTCATTCATTGGATATGTCTTCTTCTGTTATCCATTTCATGTCAACTCTAATTAGTTATCAAAAGGCCTACTTTATAAAGGGAACGTCATCTCTCGTGAACCATAAGGTTCCCGGTAACCGGCCGCATTGGCCTGGTAACCTTTGTCACCCACAACCAACCCTTTATTATGTCTTTCTTTCTGAAGGGCTTTCAGTGAACTATTGAAGCTAATACTGTGATTGATTAGACAAGTACCAAGGGCTTTTGGTGGACGCGGAGCCAATGAGTTCAGTCGAACAGCTAACGAGTATAAGGTTACAGAACAGAAGCCTTCGCCAACTTTGATAGGCATAGCATTAGAAGCAAATAGAGCAGAGAGCTTACCATTTCTTTCTATTAGAGTTGTGAGCTTGTTGCAGTCGGTCCTAAAGGGAGAACCCTGCTGCTTGCTTGCTATATCCCCACGTCCTTACACAGCTCGACTCGTTCTTCGAGCCTTGCTTCCCCTTTCCCCCTCTCCCCGTTCCTACTGTCCATATATAGTATAGCCAAGTGGTAAGGCATCGGTTTTTGGTACCGGCATGCAAAGGTTCAAATCCTTTTACTCCAAATTATGAACACCCGATCAGATCTGTCAAGAATGAGCTGACGACTACAGGGAAAACGGCTGACTGCAGTCCCTGAGCCCAATTTGTAGCAAGTCAAAAGTTTGAATTTTTCCTACTTTGCTAAGAGAAGGGAAATACATCCTTCCAACTGTGGAATTGAACACAAGACTGACTTCGGCCAGGTTCTTCCATCAATCTCTTAGCCTTTGTAATACTCCTTGTTCCATAAACCGATCACTAGTTGATCTGATCGGACCCCGGACACGTGAGAGCCCAGCCCGGGAAGAATGCATGGTTCCCGGGTGCTTCATGGGATGGATGTTCGTAGTCCTCTTCCCTCTAATCTAACCCTACTTCGCTCGCCTAGGCCTACCAGCACAATAAGAGAATGAGAGGGCTAATCTGCTTGCTTGTGCAAGCGAGGACTACTTAGCTAGGGCGTGCCAAAGGAGCTTCAAGTGACTTGATTCTTTTCTCTTCGACAGCCCTAACAAGTCACTCGAAGCCCTGCCCTTTGCTTTGCCCTGTGCTATCTTCTTCCAGTTACCCCCACCCAATAGGCCGAAAAAGGTTGCATTCAATTGCCGTTCCCGTTCTCATCAAACAAAAGACTACCATACACGCTGCTGGCAAGCTACCCTCGCCTACCTCATCTATAGGTATTTTTATCTGCCTGCGCGTCTCTTGATTGTAATGGTTGGGCTTGGCTCTGCTCTTAGGTTGTGCTGCGTGAGCCTCCAAGCAAGTGAAGGTTTTTAGGGTTAAAGGTATGAAGTAAGTCGACTGATAAAGAGAGGTTTGAAGATGCTTGACCAATAGGGAGAGGAATGGACTTTTTCTTTCATATTGATTCCTCAGAGGTGCAGCCCACTTGGTGTCGGATCAGCTCAACAGGTCACTTAATAGTCTTTCGCAGAGTACCCTCTATTTTAGTGAACCCTGGGAGTTGTCGGCGGCTCGACGATCTGTATTCCAAAGGTTTACTGAGGTAAAACTTTTGGCAGGTATTCTGTTATTTGTAGGTTTCTATACTTCAGGCTCTTCCGAGGGACTTTGTTTGAGGTGAGGTTCTATAGTTTGATGGTTACCTCAGTTCCCCTCTCCCTTCCCCGATAGCTAGGATAGAGTTCTATTTTTTCTTTCTTTCCTTCCGTTCAGGGGTACTCTAAAGGCTTTGTAACCTTCAGAGCTGGTTGACAGCCGTCTAGTCAGTCCCTCTTGCTATTTGCTAGACATCTTTCGGTTCTTGGTCTCATCCGACAAATAACTTTCGGTCCTTATTTTGTGTCCTATCATTCCTTGCGAATTTTCGGTTTCTGAAGGAGTAGCGGCCTGTGTCTCCAGCTCTGGGATAACTTTACATATAGCTAACCGTTAGAGCTTTACTATAAGATAGCTCGGGCAGGTACTCTTCTTTAGAAAGAGGAGTTGCTTGCCTTACCACACCAACCACCTTTGCCTTGGAAGTTCTAGCAATGGGCAACTAGGCAAGGGCAAATTTGATAGCAAATTCATATTCATTAGATAAGAGATTGTGGATCTATTTTTATTAAGGATAACTGAATTGGGACGATCAGGTCGGTTGAGGGTAGCAGCATACCAATAGGTGGATTTCCATTCTTGTACTCTTTGGGTAAAGGGCAGGAGCACTCTTTCCCTCTCACCAGTACTTAAAGGGGTAGGGCAAGCGGTTCAAACCAAATATCCAACAACCATTTTCCTTAATAGCTACCTGCTTTCGAGTGAACTGAACTCTTGGACTGGCTGAAAGGGAAAATGGAAAGGTTACAAGACATTTTTCACTTGTTTACGGGACCTGTGTCAAAGGAAAGGATTGTTGCACTCTCTTGATCGAATGAATTGACATTTGTGGATAGTTGTTTATTCGGGATTCTTCTATCTATATTTAGAACTACTAGATCAACTACTCCGGCTTTTAGCCTTTTGAACCAATGGAACCCTAAAGTCACTCGCCTGTTCAAACTCTTTTGTCCATCCTATCTAAAACCCTTTTTTCAGTGAATCTGGGGACAAAGACCTAGCTGCTGCTTTATTTAAATAGCTAAGATAAGGTCTAAGACTGTCTCTTCTTTTCCACATCCTCATTTCTCATTCTTTCCAGATACTTAGCTTCTAATGCTACGAAACCAGCTTTCCCAATCAATCAATTCAAATTAATATGTTGGAACCTACCTTCATCGAACTGAATGTCTAATCTTCCCGCATTTGAAGACAGACTAATGTTTAAGACCTCCTACTTTCATAGAGATATTATCTTCTCTGACCGCCGAAGATTACCTATATATCGATGAATAACCCTGAAGTTCGGCAATCTTTTGAGGGACGGGAGTCGACCGACTGACAAAGAACTAATAGACGGGGGAAAAGAGGAGTGAAACCATTCGACGGAGTTGGAAAGGAATTCACTAATCATACGTTGGTTGGTCTCACCTTCATTCGGGGACTCAAGGATGAGATTGCTAATGCCGACCACCCTCTCTGTCTTTGTCAGTGAAGTAAATCACCCTGATGCTAAGCGATCCGCAGTCTTCAATGTGAGCCCAACCACCCCACTTTAATAGTAGGAGAAAGGAAAACGCTCAATCTATGGAGTCCGTCATCGGATCTCCCCATTGACAGATAGAGTTAAAGAATCAATTAGCCCAGAATTTCAGATTTAGATCTTCAACTACTTCCGAGAGGGTCTCATGCTACATTACGAGTATAATACATAGGGTATAGTCTGGGTAGAGAAAATTATATTTTTACGTATACCTTTTACTGGAAACCTACAAAGTCGCAATCCTGACTGTGGGAGTAGACCTTTTTGAGATTCATTCTTGCATTCCAGTCTAACTCTCCTTTCTGTCTGTCACTGGATCTCCATTACTTGACTTGCAACTTGAGCTAGCAGACTGAGCTTTAGCTTGAGTGAGAATGAAGACATACATATCTTTTTGGGACTGAACTACTTGAGCTGGAGCTTTGGACTCGATGAGGTATTGGGTGTTTGCCCTATTGAGAGTCTCTTCACCAGACAGATAGACAAATAGGCAATCCGATAGATAGATTATGGCTTTCTCACTATTAGCAAGCTCCCACAGGCGATGAACTGCTTCTGACTTATTCATTCGGTTTGTAGGCATACCGTATAGAGTGTAAAATTCCTTTTAATGGGAGTAGCTATATTCAAGCAAGCATTCCAGCGAAATGATCCTTTGACAATGGGCTCTGCCCAACACTAGGACTGACTTACTTTATATAGAGAGAGGAAAAAAAGAAATCCAAGCTCTTTTTGAATCGGATATTGGATAGGCTAAGTTAGGTGGAGCCCGCTCTCTCTACGCTTTTGCTGAAATTTTCAAGCTCGGGGGCCTTTTGGGGAATTTTTGAGAATGATAGATTAAGGAATAACACTTTCTAAGGCTGAAAGGGGTGGCATGGGTTTAGCATCTGACTCTGGACGTTCGAGCTAGGTTATTTAATAAGGGTCTTCCCGTACTAATTAATTGGGAATCCTTTTTACAAATCTCCTCCTTAGAGTGCCCTCTAACCCTACCTTTTCTGAATGGTACACTTTAAGACGTTCAGAATGGAAGAGGAGCAGTCGTCGATTGATTGAAAATGGATTGGATCCTCAGTTGATTGAAAATTGACTTTTCTTTTCTGATCGAGCGAGGTCCTTTTTGGGCTATCTCGTGTCATTTGTGGAGAGTATCTATCAAACTTCGAGGGGTAAAGTACTCTGACCGCCGCCCTTAATGGCCAAACCATATAATCAAGAAGATTGGGTTCTTCGTGCCGAACAAAGCAAAAGTTTCCCGTTAGGTTCTTAAATGCCTTGATGATCTCCTCATTTCTTTTGATTTTTCCTTTTTTTTATTTTCTAATGGAATAATAGCAAAGCGGAATAAGGAGAGGGGGTCCCCTCGTAAAGTGTTTTCATGGACACTCATATCAATGAAATCCAGTTCATTGGAACAATTTTTAAATTCTTCCGGCAAAAAAACTGTTGATCTTCAGGTCTTATCTCGCCCCCATACTGATCGAGTAGGTAGGGGAGTACGTATTCTTTGTGTGCGGAGGTGCAAAATTCACCCTGGTCCGTACATATCACACAATTCTCATTTTTTTCAAATACGGAGGTGGAAATTTCACGCTGGAGGAATTCGGGGGGAAAGGGCCTTTGGTTCATGTCCCTTTTGAGTATGTAATCTACGAGTTTGACGGAGGTTTGGTTGTACTGTATCTCGGGTGCTTGATTTAGTTGACTAGCTTTTTGAGGAAGAGTGCTTCTCCACCTCTTCATGCAGCCCCAAAAAGTGGCTATCAATTGCTCTTCGCTCAAGTCCTCAATTGGATTTCGTAAGGGAAAACGAATCAACCTTTTTTGGAGTGGTCCCGACTCTCGTATTGCTTATGGAAAGGACTGGGCCAAAAGGAGGACGACCACCCTTTTTTGTATATTCCATTCTTTTTCCAAGAAAGACTTTTCTCCATTAAGAACTTGTAAGAGGCTGTTCAAATAGGTCTCGCTTTCTTCTTTTTTTAACTGAAAGTCGTCAAAGACCCAAAAATCATCTTGATTAGAGGCTCCGGACAAAGAATTGAGACTAGAATCGGCGAAATCGATACATAGGACTCTCTTTAAAGAAAGAAGTATTTTTTTCGCTTGCTTTATTCGCCCATATATAATGAGATTCTTTGTTGACTGAGGCCTATGGAAAGAAAGTGAAACCGCGAGCCAGTCGAGAAGGGCATAATACTCTAATAGGAATTCCAACTAGTATTCTTCTGGCTAGCCATACTGCTCAAGGTAGGTGTGAACCTTTTCTTCCACCTCAGAAATGGAAGGGAGAGAGGGCTCAGCTTGCTCGTTCCCGGCAATAAGAGGCTGGATGGAATTCAACTCTTCCGACATGGCAAAAGATTCAGTGATCTCAGGGACGAAAATGCTTCATTTCTTCATTTCTTCTTCTTCTTTAAAGTTGCGATTTCAACGATCTAGTCCTTCGTGTATCTCCCCCAGACCCCTCTTATTTCCATGTCACCTGAAGTAAGAAAATCACATAGCCACCCCCAGCTCTTCGGAAATTGGGCCTTCAAGTTCCTTACGACTTCCGGAAAGGCCTCTTGGATGAGCCTAAGCGCCGTGTACCTTGAAGCACTCGTGTTTTCAAGATCCAGATGGTATCAGAAAGCACCATCCTGCCTTTCCACCGCAATCACCACGGTGGTACAGTGGAAGATCTTATTTAGACGAGCGATCACGCTCGAACTTTCAAGCGGGGGCTTTGAAAAAGAATGAGAGGATTGAAGATGCTTGACCAATAGGGAGAGGAATGGAGTACGGGTCTTTTTTAGTCTCTTTCGCTGGGGCAAAGCAAAGAGGGAGGACTTTCGGAAGAAGGCGTCGTCCGCTGATCTTGAGGTTGGGGGGCAGGTCAGGGGGAGAATTAATGCTTGTGGATAGCCCGCGAATATTCCTTACTTTGGCTTTTCCCACGGAAGAGCTGATGCTACTTACTAAGAGACTTCTGTTAGTGAGGAGATAACTATAGGCTTTAACCCAAAGACAGAGTCAGGGATTATTAAGTTATTCTATTCTACATTCACTGATTCATAAATCCATACATATCGCTTTTAATCCTTTCGACAAGAAGTACTACTAGAATAGCAGTTTCAGTTCTTTAAAAGACTTTAAAGCCAGTGGCACTCATGCGCCTATGTATAGTAAGTAAGTGAGAAAGTCTTGTCCTCACGTTCTGGCTCAGCTCGCATTCTTTTTTGCTCATCCATTGGGAAAAATATCTTCTCTCAACTTCTTAAGCGGTAGGAATTTATGACTTTTTTTGTGTTGGCTGATTCTTTTTTGGAGCCCATGTCTATTTACTATTAATAGCTTTTCAACGGGTCCCCTCAAATCAAATGTAAGAATTTTCCTTTTTTCCTGAGTGGATTCTCTTCTCTTCAATTGCTCATAAGCAAAAGAATTGACTGGCTCCTTTTCGCTCCTCGGCCTTTGGGAGAGTCTAAGCTACTGCCTGTGAATCTCCCACTTGCGTTAATGAGTAGCTATTTCTTTTCTCGTCTTTTATTCCTCCTTGCCTTCTTCTTAGGAATCCTCCCAAATCATGAGTTGAGCAGCAATGTGGGAACGAGGATGCCTTTTTTAATCAGCCAACGTCAACACCTGCAACAGAGCCCTACCACATTACGGGAGAGTACCCAACTTACTTGTTGACACGTGAGGGGAAATAGGAGTCTGAGGTAGCAGGATTTACCATATTAGCCTTATGGTAGTGATGGTTGGTCCCATTATTCTTTCGAGTGCCTTTTGCACTTAGCGTCGGAAAGAGGTGCTTCTACAGCGAAGGTGCTAAAACCTAAAACTAGGCAACTTACTTCAGAAACTTAAACGAATCAATTCCCACTT